>BPTQ01000009.1:226102918-226141725 GCA_019973895.1 Chrysanthemum seticuspe
AAATATAAATAGAATTGGATCCTTTTTACTTTTTAATAAAAAAACTTTGAAAAGACTTAATTAACATAATTTACGATTAATTTTTCCGAATTTTTGACAAAATTTATTTCTTTTTATCGTTTGACTGAATCTTTTTAGACTTTTTAAGTTCTTTTCAGATTTTATTATAACAATTAGATCCTTTTTATATCTTTGTCCCCGAACATACTTCCTTTAACTTTGACGTTACGATCACGAATACTTATTCGTGAGTTCTATTCGGTTTTCCTGTGTTATTCGGTGGTTGACTAATGTCTTCGACACTATTCGATTTTGATGAATCTTCTGTTGGTCTATTTTGTTATTATCATTTTTGAAGAATTTTGTCAATTTTTTATAAGCTTCTAATCAGCTTGTCAATAAGGGCTTAATTGCCCTGTGCACTGACTCAGTTGATACTGAGTCTGCACAGGTTTGTGCAGCCCTTGCACAGAGCTCAATAGAGCTTGTCCAAGTCTGAATTTTGGTTTACAAGTTCCCAGCTAGGTCTAGTTTAAGTTCCAATTGATGGTTTTCATTCTCAGCTTATTAAGTAGCTTATCTTCAGCTCAAAAGTAGTAGCCTAAAACCTGTTTTTGCACATTTAGCTCATATCATCAAATCTTTGTAGCTTGCAATTCAGAGGTTAAGGCTTGTTGTTTTTAGTTCATTTTGAGTAGTTTTAGCTTATCACAGCTTCTGTAATCAGTTGGTGGCTTATTGTGTCCTTTTGGCTTATCTTGAGTGCTTATTCATAAGCACTAGCATTGCAGTTTCAATTTCCTTCATACAAGCCCCTGTTTCTATATTTTTCCTAGATTAACAATATTATTTTAGACTTTTCTTGAATTTTTCAGATTTTTCTAAGTCAGTTTGCTATTTTTCTTTATTTAAAACAGTTTTTAAGCCTTTTTAATTAGCATTTAATACAATTAATTCAGAAAAGTTTCAAAAAAATAATTTTTCATTTTTCCTAGGTTAAGATAAATATAAAAAGTCAAAAAAATCTTTTTCCAGATTTTTCTTAGTTAAATTTGTATTTTTAAGCAATTTAATTAGTTTTTAATAGTTTTTAATTCATAGAAAATACAAAAATAATCAGAAAAATACAAAAATAGTTTTAAAAATTCTCTTTTGTTATTTTAGATTTTTCCAAGTCATAATTTTATTTTTCTAGCTTTATTTTATATTTTCTTGTATTTTAGGCTATTATTAAATAGTTAAAAATAGTTTTTAATTAATAATAATTAGATAAATAGTTTTAAAAATAATTTTCTTTTTCTATAAATTTTCTTTTATCATTAGGATTGTATAAATGTCATTTTCATATTTTTAGGATTTATATTGTTTAAGTTTCACATTTTTCCTTTGCACGTCACGTAGTTTTTAATTTAAGTTTTATAAAAGAAAAAAAAATCAAAAACATCATTTTGCAAATAGTGATAGCGTTTATTTAATGTTTTTTTATCTTTTTAATTCTCTTTAATTTGCATTTAAGCCCTTGTAGTTTATGTACTTTTTCTGTAGTTATAATAATTCAAATCCCTCTTTTCTGTTCAAATCTCTCGATCACTATTCGTTTGTGATTCATCGCATAGCTCGCTGGGACATAACGACCCGGGGAAACATTATACTCTCCTGATCTTCATTGCATTCGTTTCCGGACTGTTTTAAGTTTGTTACGGTTGGCCATTCACAAGTGGTCGGCTTGAGTGATAAAACTTGACCGTCTGGGAGCGAATCAGTAGGACTCTTAATATATTCTTACTTTCCACATTTAAATTTAATATATTGTGAAAAATTTGAATTTAGGCCCAAAAATTTGAATTTTTGACCAAAATTTTCACAGTTAAACCAAAATTTGAATCTCGCGTAAAAATTGAACGTTTAGTCTCCTCAAAAATTTAAATTTTACTCAAGTTTTCCCGCCACAAAACTCCTTTTTTTTTTTTTTTTTTTTTTTTTTTGAAAATGAAGAGCTTAAGCGTAGAAACACGAAGTTACGAGTAGACGAGGCTTAGGCGTAGGATCTGGTGCTTATACGTAGGATCTTATGCGTAGGAAGCTTATGCGTAGAAACCTTATGCGTAGAAACCTTAAGCGTGGGAACCTTAGGCGTAGAAACCTTATGCGTAGAAAGTATCTTACGCGTAACCTTAAGCTTATGCGTAGACAAAAAGTTACTCGTAAACCTTACGCGTAATTTTGAAGTTATGCGTAGAGTTACTCGTAAGCTTTTAGCTTATGCGTAAACTATGGTTAAGAACCAAAAATCCTTTACACTGTCACAGCGTAAGAGATATCCACAAGTCGAAGTGTTCCACACACTTATCCAAGTGAGGGAAGCACTGAGTAACAGTTATAGCACGAAGATTCTTCACCAAAAAGTTACGAGTAGAAAACTAGGGTTTTGACTTTTTGACTTCTACTCGTAAGAAATTTCCAACGATTCAAATGATTTCTTTTGCACAGATAGCCTTAAAAACACTCGAATAACCCAAAAATGTTGACCTTTTTCACCCAAAGTGCATAGAAAAGTTACGAGTAGAAATGACCAATAACCAAATACGAGCTTAAAAATGACGAAAAACACGTAAAGCTTCGAACTTTTTGCAAAAAACTGAAACTTTAGCACCAAATAAACCTTAAACCACAAGAATCTTGAATTTTTGAGTGCAAAAATTAAAGCTTTAAGCTTGACAAAAACGTATAACGAGAGCCTTTTACGCGTAACCCTCCAAAACAAACACAAACACTCCTAAACCATTGTTAGGCGATTGATACCAATTGTAATACCACTACGAATATCAACCTTATCACGTAATACCCACGTTAACCAAAGTTATGCGTGGAACTCGTGAAACCCAACACAAATACTATGCGTATAAAGAAAGAAAAGATAAAGATGTTTGGTGACTTGAATGATATAAGAACCGTGTATGTGATGATAAGATATGCAAACAATAAGTTGTATATTCCTTGAGAGAGAAAATACACACACACACACACACTTTCAAGCACACCCCTCAAATGACCATTTGAGGGGTATTTATAGTACAAGAGGCATAAAACCCTAAAGGCTTTAGCTTGGGCTTTCTTTGGGCTTTTCGTGGACTTGGATTGGATTACACTTAATAAAAGGCTAGCTTAACATATCTATTAGCCATTTAGCTTAGCCCAATCCACGAGCCCGTTGACTATTCTATCACGATATCTAACATACGTTACAAAGTTCCTAATCGTGAATGACCATCACTTTTAATAAAACTATTAAGGCTAACAGTGTGAAACAGCAAGTTTTCATTAATTTTGTGTCCTAATGAGATATTGTGGATGATCTCTTGGCTCTAGACTCAATTGTGCATTTTGGTTTCCTATGCCGGAGACTAGGGAGAGGGTCTCCTTCTTCAATATCAACAATCTCTAAGAGAAAGTCGATAGATTATGTAGGTTCCCCGTGAGAATGAAACAAGTCCTTTTAAGAGGAACTTGAGTAGCTTGGGATGTTTAGTGCAGTGTGTCACTGGGTCCATGACGTCTTGTCTTCAATACTAGTGTTGCCTTGGTAAACACCAGTAGCATATGTATTGAACCCGGTTTCTGCCCTAAGGTTGAATTGTTGGAGGGCTATTTCTTTTCACCCTTTTCACATTCATTTCTTTTTCATTCTTCAACCCCTTCAGTTCTTACCAAAACTTCATTACTAGAACCTTGTTGGGTTTATTCTAGTTCTAGCTCTATCTCAGTCAGCACTCTTCTCATTTCTCACTTTTCTTCTTTTTTTCAATATACCTAAGGACTTCTACACTATCTAGTGGATTGTCCCTGGGTAGATCCCTCCGGCTCTGGCGGGATCGTGGGAACGAATACATAACCTAACCATCCTTATAACACCATGCATAAAGTAAATTGTTCGGTCTTTTGGTATTGTTCTTTCCTTCATGAAACCAATTGAAAAATCATTTGGAAAAATCAATCAAGGTACTTGTGATATAAAATCAAAGCATTTTGTACCTTAATTGTTTTGATCATTTTAGAAATGCTCCCCCTCAACAAGTGCATATGATTTTTGAAATTGTTTAGCACATGGAGGCAAGAGTTTTTTGAAACAATTTCTTGATCACAATTTCCTTAGAAAAAGTCTTTTGATTTTCTTGGTAAATTCCCCCCCCCCCTCAAAATGTGCGATGGTTGTTTCAAATAATTTAGCACATAGAGGAAAGAGTTCTTTGAAGTACTTCCACAATTACACAAACCATTAAGAAACCATTTAGAAAATCAATCAAGGTACTTTAGGTTGAACAAATAAATCTTTGTATCTTGATAGTTTATTTTCTTTTGAAATGCTCCCCCTCAATATGTGCTTCGTGATTCGAAAGCGTGTAGCACATATGGGAGAGCAGCATGCACACTTGAATCAAAACGATCACCTTTTATCAAATTTCATTATTAAATCACAAATTCTCCCTCGATAAAAAATATCAAACCCTTCGAGATTTTGGATCCCAAGTGATTTAATAAGGTTTAGAAAACATGAGAGAATATGTGCCTTGTTTAAATACTCATCTTGTTTTTAGATAAATGCTCCCCCTCAACATGTGCATTATGTATTAGAAATCGTTTGGCACATGGAGGCAGGAGTGCCTTCAAAGGACTAAAACCAATTCCACTTAAACAAATTTGAGATTTAAATCACGATCTCTCCCCCGATCAAAAATTTCAAACCTTTTGAGATTTGTTATCCCAATTGATTTAAATCATTTAAAATATTTTGGGGAAAGACGTGGCTTGATTTAATTTTGAAAAAAAAAAGATTGATACGGATCAATTTTAGACATTAAAGATTGTTAGTGTCAGGTATGATAGTTTTTAAGAGATCTTTAAGTAAAATAAAACAATTTCACAATCAAACAAGAACAGAAAGAATTTCATTTTGTAAGATCTTTGAGTTTTAAAGAAAATCATACCATGACATAACATTGAATCTTTAGATCATCACTTATTATTGTACAAACGAACCTTGTATGAAGAAATATTGTTTGAAAATATTTTATTTTAAATCACTCTCCCCCTCAATCGATGACCGTAGTCGATGATTGAGTGACTTAAGTTTTGATAAAATGAAGTCCGGTGATTTTCAAAATTAAGTCTAATTTATTTTCAAAACCAATATTTTTCCATTTTTCAAAACAATATTATTTAAAAATTGTTTTAAAAAATGGTGTCATCACTATTATCCTGCACAAAGATACGTTAGGTGGTGTAGAAGCTGCTTCTGTTGTTGCTGTAAGGCTAGAAAAAAACCATCTGCTAAAGCAGTGAGACCTCTTACGTTGCATGTTTTTATGCCAACTCTCCATAGAGGTCAAATTAAGCTCCGTTGATGAAGAAAACCATCTGCTGATGCAGTGAGACCTCTTACGTTGCATTTTTTTCATGCCAACTCTCCATAGAGGTCAAATTAAGCTCCGTTTCTTCATTTGTCAACCCAAGATATAGTTACCCTTTCCTTTCGGCATCCAATCATCTTCTATTGTGGGATCCGGATCGGGAACATTCTTATAACCATCTTATCTGCATACGTTAGTCAACATAAACAGATATATGGTGGTCGACAACACCCAAGCAGCAATCGACTAATAAAAGTCAATTCAACATATCAATCAGTTCATATAGAGCATGGGAATAATGTGTTTATCAAACTCTAATCATCTAATCCTAACAGTCATATCCTAGGCACCTAGTCCATCAACGTAGTTTAACATCATTTTTCAATTAAGCATTTAGGATAATTAGATAAGCCCGATAGATGATATAAATTTGAAAAACGTTCTCCCCCTCAATCATTGACTCTTTCTCTTGAAAAGTTTTAAACGCGCTGAAGTCATTGATTGAGTTTTCAATTTTTACGAAAACTCTGAAACTGATTGATTTACAAGCAACTCATTTACCACCATTATGTTAAAACAAATATTTTTCTGAAGAATTTTAGAAGGAAAAATATTTGAGTAGGAACAGCAGTCCTTCGAAATACTTTCCTCATTTTGTTTTAGGATAAGTGCACGAAATGTTTAAGCACGGGTTACAGTCTGAAATAACTGCAAGCCATATTATGAGACATGTTTTGAAAAAGAATATTTACACCTCCTGCTCGAACTTCATCTATGGTCCCGTGCCATTATTGAATGACATTTCTAAGACCGCAGATGTTATCGATACCAGAAGACATGTCTTAGAAAAACAATATTTTTGGTCTTTTTCAAATTTTCTGATTTTTATAGGTTTTTGTTGGTTTTATATTTTTCTATATTCTTTTTGTTGGTTTTATATTTTTGTATTTTGCTTTTTGATAACTATATACAAAGATAGTTTAGATGATATAGATTAGGAAGATGATGATACGAGTACCGAGATAAGGATATCGAGCAGCCTCGTTGCAGAAGATAGAAATCATCATCTCTTAAACATTCACCACCAAAGCTTCCAAGGATCTTAAATCGAAGAGAGAAATTGAGCCATTTGAAAGTGAGAATTTTGCAGCTTCCTCCCAAACCGTAAATCTTCTTATTGAGCAGATTCTAAGCTTTCTTTCAAGCTTGCCTTAGCCAGATGCACAAAGAAGCACACCATTATCATCGATCTTGCTGCTCTTTTTAAGAATAATCTTTGTGATTCTTCGTTCGAGGTTATACCATCCAATAGAAGAACAGCAACGTATCATCCCACGCTTGAATGAATCTTCTCATATTTCTTTTCAACTGAAGTCTGAAGTGATCCATACAAAAAGGTTGTCAAGAGGCCACTTTCCCAAAAGTAGATGAATTGATGCAGTCAGTCTCTTAGACTAGAGCTCACGAACCCGAATACACATATACCCGAAGACAGAGAAACTTATACCATCGAAGTAGCAGATTAAGTCCGATAGCCAAAGAATAACCCCGATGTATACTTTTCTTCAAAGAATAACCCCGATGTATACTTTTCTCTCCCCCTGAAGAAAGTGTATGAGGCTCAAGAACCCGAAGTACCCGAATGCCCAAAGAGAGAATAACCGATAACATTGAAGAAGTAGGCCGAATCACTGATTATCTCTGCGGATGACTATCTCTGCGGATGTCAATTCCGGAATAAGTGATTATATCTTTGAATCACTGATTAAGCACTCAAGTGAAACAACTGAGCGTCCCCAATGTACACAATCTCTCTCCCTTGATGATTGCGATAGCATCGAAATCATCACACACTTGTGTACCTCTTTTATCACCAGAAACTAACTCTTCCATCTCTTCCCCCACATAGTTGGAATAAGAACACTAAACGTCATGAGTCAAACCTTGAGTTTCTCTGCGGTAATGACATATGTCTTCCCGGGATTTCTTCAATCACTTAGAAGTATTAAGCTCATCAAGTTTACTCGCGTTTAGATACGTGTCTCCTTCCCCCTTGCTGGTTTTGATGCTTCAGAATCAGCAACACATAATAAGCCCGTATACTAGAAATATGTTGAGAAGAACACTTGAACTTATGTGAGAATCAACTTGCTGAAGAATGTGAGTAAGTCTAATTGGGGATTAAATTTGACATTTCACTCTCCCCCAATTAGTGTTCTCCCCTAAACTGACAATCTTTTCAACGAATACCCGGAATAAGAAGAAGTCTTTAGATAATCAAATGCAGCTCGTCTTTAGTCTTCTAACATGCAGCAGAAAATGTAGAACAGACTGTAGACTTGACCTTCTTCAAGATTGTTCTTTTGGGGAATAGAAAGTTAACATCTTCTTCTCACCAAATGCATTCCCGTTAACTTACAAATAGCAAATCCCCTTAACTAAGATCCCTCCCAATCAAACAAGAACAGAAAGATGTTCATCAAAGAAATCAGCCCAGCAACTGGAAGCACTTTGTCGTTAAACTCATCAGTCCGTGAGAAGATGTCAACCAACGGCTCATAGAAGAAACTCCATGTAAAGATGACCCGATAAGAAGAAACTCGGTTCTTACATAAGTTAGGAGTCGTATGACCATATATTCTCATATGTCAATCAATCATGCAGAATTATCACACTTCTTCTCCCCCTCAAGAATTTCATACGGAGATGCCATTCTTGATTAAGCAAGTGAATATCTTCATAATGTAATCTCTTCACACTTCTCCCCTTCAAAGGTAGCATATGATGTCGCCATCGTCATTTTGATTGAGCAAGTGGAATAAGAAGATAATCAACAGTAGTTCGGTTCACTTGATGACTGAAGCGCTTGGAAAAAGCATGAAGCATGTTGATGAGAATGGTCATAATTGAGAAGATTTCTCTTCTTCAGAAGATAAAGCGCACTGAAGCATATACTTTTCTTTTCTTTAGAGAACGAGGCTTGAACTGTTGTCTGCAGACGCCATTATGATGAAGTACGAGGCCTGAACTGATGTGAACAGACGTCATAATCTCTCTCTTTTCAATCTCTCTTGGCAAACTTGTTATCAATCCCATTATCATTCAGTAGGCTCTTTGTCGTGACAGCTGATGGAGAAAATCCAATATGATGAATTTGACCCTGAAGTAAAACAACCCGAACTCGTGACTTAAACTTGCACATATGTAACAAAGAGCGGTGCCGAGACTTCATCCTCCATTGAATCTCTAAGTACTCTATACTCTTCATCCAACCAACCATCAAGTATAAGACTTACATCACCTCTTGAAAATCCACAATTGAATGTGCCACTGAGCACTACAACGTAACTCTTTAAAGTGATAGTTATTTTGAGGTGGTAAGAGCCCAATTCCCCCAAGTGGTAAAAGAAAAGGAAAAAGTCACCCAACAATAACTAGATTTCCATGTCTTCGTTTTTGATAATAAGCTCGAACAAGGATCTTGAAGAATCTTCATCCAACCATCCCCGATACCTTCAGATACTAAGTACACTTGCCCGTGACATTTCACTTCAACCCCAAATAGATAATACTGAATTAACGCCGTTGTCACATCTCCTGGTTAAAAGTTCAAATCTAGCCTCCATTGACGTTTTAAGTGAACTATAATAATGGTTTCATCCCGACCATGGTTTAATGAGCATAACCCCGTAAAACTTTGAAGTAACCAAACCGTCCTGAAGAAAATCTAAACAAACACCCAATTCATGAAGTACACCCTTTTATCCCTTCTTCGAAGCAGAAACCGTAGTACCAGCATCAGATAAGATCCCGAAATACACTTCCTTTTCTCCAGGATGGTTCTATCATCGCGGGATTTTACAATTCTATGGTTTAAACCGAGAAATAGTTTCTTTCGCGGGATTTTACAAAACCAAGAATAAACCGTAAGATAGATCCAGAAATGAACTTTACTTTAACCAGGATGTTTCCATCGTCACGGGATTTTACAAGTCTATGATTCAAACCGAGAAATAGATTCTTTCGCGGGATTTTACAAAATCAAGACAAAACCGTAAACAATGTTAGCTTGAATGATTTATGACGAATTTGGTTTTGGTGAACATCAATTTTAGGGGAACATGCAGCGGTTCATCAACAGTTCATTCTCCAATATCAGTTCAAGACGTGACGCAATATTTTCCGTAAAAATGTATACAAATAGATGTCCAAATAGATGTCAATTCTCTGAAAGTCAATTCAATCGTCCAAGTCATATCGGTCAAGAACCTCGAACACATTCAATAATTCAAGCCGTGAACAAATATCCCTTGTGAAACAATGATCATTACCAAAATTACCGCTCTTTCTCGAAAATTATCAGTACATGCGTATCCATATTATCAGAAAACGGATATCTAGGTCCCAACTCAAAAACATCACAAAGTATTTGTTAACTCTTCTACCCAAGTTCACGACTCAACATATCCAAGAACAAATCCATTTGAACCAATATCAAAAATCAATCCATCACAAATAATACTTGAGCCTCATATCTACCTATACTATAAGCGAAACCCACGAGGTAACTGTAGAGCCTCATGAAACAGCCACGTGTCACGTAACAGTTGCTTACTGTTTTAACATTTGCATATTATCTCTTCACAACTCAGTTACTTTTCTCAAAACACATAATTTTCATCCCCCCCCCTCTCTCTCTCTCTCTCTCTCTCTCTTTTACAAATCCTTTCATTACATTTTGTAGATCTGTGCTTAAATCCTTTAATTATGTGTGCCTATCGACTGTGAATCCCAGAGGTGGCTTGAGGAATCAACCGGAGAGACAATAATGACTTTGACCACCGTAGGGTCGACGGTGCCATAGGGATGTGCTAGATCTGAAGATGATAAGGTAAATTAGCGATTTTTGTTCTTGCTTGTTCGATTCTATTAGTGTATGGATAACTTTAGTTTTAATGTGTTTAGTTTGAAGTTTGCTACTTTGCTTTGTTTATGTAGTATTGGGAGTAGTTGAAGGTGGTAGAACATGAAGATACAAGATGAATGAAGAAGAATATAGATCTGATGATGTAGAAAGATGTGGGTAATTTGTTGGCTTTTTATGCATCGAGGTAAAAAGGATTTTATGTATTTAGTTTTAAATAATGATTGTTTATATGTCTTCTCAAAACTTTACATGGTGAGCAAAACAAACCGAAAAAACCGAAACCGAACCGAAAAAACCGACCGAAACTAAAAACCGATGGTTCGGTTTTTACTTTTTCAGAAACCGAAAAATGCGGTTCGGTTTCGGTTTTCTTTCAAAAACCGAACCGAACCAAACCGGTTTTATTAGAATAATATCTAATTAATATAATATGATTAAATAACTAAATAAATCAAATTTATAAATTCATATTCATTTTGTGAGTGGATTTATAATATATTTATCTTAACGTTTATATTTATACGTGTGTTTGTCGTGTCGCGTGTTTTGTGTGAATATATCAATAAGTATTCGATAATGATTATACTACGTTTATGTTCACTTGTATGTGTATGTCTCATTTATATGTTTGTAATTGTAGAATTATGCAATAAACATTATTATGCTTAGATTGAAAAAAAGTAAAGAAGAATAACTAATTTTGTACGTAAAACAAGTTTGTTGGTATAAATTGTCCATACCCAAATATTAACGGTTAGAAACCGCAAAAACCGAAAAACCGAACCGAAACCGATAACAAACCGAAAAAACCGAACCGCAAAAAACCGAACGGTTTCGGTTTTGGGTTCTACAAAAACCGAACATTGTGGTTCGGTTTCGGTTTTAGCCAAAAACCGACCCAAACCGAACCGTGCACACCCCTACATGGTTGTGGTTCACATAATTTTTCTATAATCTGCACATGTTTTCAATATAATGTATTTATATTTATATGTAACTTTCTTTTATTAAAATTATATATGTATATCTTACCATGTTTTAAGATCTTATAAGTAAAATCCGTATAAAACGCACTCCCTCATTCCCAATACTTTTACAAATTTGTTAACATAAAAATACATAAAACCAAATTGGCCATATTTTTATAAAATAATGATTTACAAATTGATTTGTTTTACTCTATATATTAAAGTATTGGCTAACGTTGTTGGATATCATTTAAATTAGTATTAGTAAGAATCAATTTACAGATACTGAAAAACATTTGAATAAATTTTGTATATAAAAGTTAACAAGAAAAGTATAGTATTTAAAACAATCGGTTGAATGAAATACATACAACTAATTTATATAACCTATAGAATAGAACTTTTGAAATAAAAACATTAAACCTTTGTAAAAATTATATACGTTATGCATTTTTTTTAGCAAAAAACTAAATTAAATACATTATGCACTTAGACGTTTGGTATAATTGAATATTAATTAAACTTAAATATCATCTTCATATGTTAAACATTCATTATGTTGAATTTCGTTTTGGAACTCTGGAAGAAACAAAAATGAAGTCGAAAATGTAATGGCGTGATGTGATAGTGTTGAAAAATTGATAATGAATGAAGTGTACTCTATTGTCAAAAGTTGAACAATGAATGTTGTGTTGGAGTACTATTGTGACACAGGAAGCTAGAGCACGCAAGCTTAACAACAAAGTTTACTTTGTTACTATATTTCTTATACATCGTCATAATGAGATGAGAGACTTTCAGATCATACAAAGTATATATAGGAGATCACATATTCTCTTGGTGATTAAT
This sequence comes from Chrysanthemum seticuspe, assembly GCA_019973895.1. Lineage (NCBI taxonomy): Eukaryota > Viridiplantae > Streptophyta > Magnoliopsida > Asterales > Asteraceae > Chrysanthemum > Chrysanthemum seticuspe. Next base: position 226,115,071 of record BPTQ01000009.1, read on the forward strand.
TTAGGATTTCATTATATGATTGAGGTAAATAGACTTTATTAACATTGTGGTCTCACATGGGTAAGGTTCTTGCATGTAAGATTTTGATAAAGTGTTTGGGTAGGATAAATTTTTGTGACAAACAAGATTGGGATTTTGGGAATTTTTGGTGACATTTTTTGGATTAACTTTAACGTTAGCGACATTTCAATTGGTATACAGTGAAACACGTACATAAAAGAAAATAAAATGTAGACACAAAAATAGTCTTAAACAAAATTTGTTGTCGTCATTAACAAATTTAGCCGCAACTTGCGGGCGAGAAGATCCTGTTGTAAGATAAAATATTTGCAGAAACGTTCCTCTTCAATACCATATTATGTTTTATTACACAAATCTTCAATACCATATTTTATGATATTTGCATAACTATTGGTTATTGATGAAGTGACTAAAAAGAAAATATAAAAAGGTATATGTTAAAACTACACAGTAAAAAGTAATCAAACTTACTACTGTATGATGAAACTGTGAAAGTCAAAGAAATGAGTGGTAGGAGTCTCAAAGAAGTAAGGGGTCAAATCAATGTTTTTTTTTCTTTTTTTTTAAGATTTTGTTAGATTGTGAAAGTTACTCCAAGATTTATTGTGAGCAACCATTTTTATACTTTTAAGAAAAATATGTAACACAAAATGCATGTTAATTTGTTTTGCTAAACAAAAGTAGAAAAGCAAGCAACAGTAAAAGAAGACGTTTTTAATTGTATGTTTACGAAATTTATCCCACCTGAATAAGTGAACATCACTTCTCTGGGGCCGTGCTTAGCACGGCCAAAGAAACTACCTAGTACATAAAATGTTAGACGGCCCAAGTCATCTCACATAGACATATGTCAAGCTCACATAAAACGTTAATGTCCATAACATAATTATACGGCCCACATTTCAAAATCAGTATCCCGAGCCCAACATAGTGTCCTCACCCAAATCTTCCAAATACCATTATAAGGCCCATCACAAGAAATTAGGATCCTCCCTCATGATAACCCTAATAATCAGGACCTATAAATGACAAACACATCTCGTCCTTAACCCTAAATTTTCTCATATCCAGCCACCATATCTGCTTTGTCTAACACACGACATATTCTCAGTTCACCTCTTTCTTCATATTCAAAACCAAAACGCATCAACAGCCTTAAACACCATCTTAACCAAACCCTAATCTAAATCATACATCAGGTCCGCCCCCCTTTAAACACACCTCACACAAACCTGAATTGAACCCTCTTCGACTCTTTGTTAAGAAAGTCATTTTGCTCGCTACAGGGATGGCTTGAGCTCGTCATTAACGCCACAGGGATGGTTAGATGTTTTGATAGATGAATGCCACAGGGATGGCATGAGTTTGATAGTGAGTCCACACCAACATGGTTGAAGGTAAGATTCATTAAAGAATTAAGCCCCATATGTTTTGATTTGTCTATTCGAATACATGAAAAATGAATATAACAACAGTGGTTATGTTCATATCATGGTTCGTACACATTAACGAAGTTGAACCTTCGAACAAGAATCAATGATGGAAATCTATTTTGTGATAATGGCCATTGGTCTTAATGTACTTAAGAGTGCCACGAACATAGAAATCTGAGATTCATTTTATTTTTATTTTATTCGATTCGTTTATATTGTTTCCATAAGTTGAACTTGTTTCTGAGATTTGGTTCAGTGATGAAATTGGGTCGAACACAATTGAGATTTTATGAAGATTTACACATATTCGACCCAAATCTGATATCCATCATTTTTGTTATTCCTTTTCATCGAATCAGGAAGAAAGATTGAAGTCATCAATGCTTTAGATCCTTTTTTTTCAGTTAAGATTCGGATACTTGTATCAATGATGAAACAAATCTGAGATTTCGAGGTTGTTTAATAATTATGAGACCGATTGATGATGTTGTATTATTCGTGTGATGACCCTTTAGTTTTAATATAACATGAATGGCCCATGACTTGAAACTGAGATCAATGGTACGAGTCTTGATCAATGATGTTATGCTTGTTTTTGTCGTGTGATTTGGAACTTGAAACAGATCTTGACACGAACAACAAACAAATCTGAGGTCATGAGTCCTTTGTTATACGGCTGAGATGAGTCTTGTTAGATTGCTGTTGTAGAGTCGTTTGATGTAGATTCGATATAAGTTTGTTGATGAATGATGAATGCTGTTATGATTGATGAATGATCTTGGCTGATAAATGTGATAAAATGATATATGTGTTTGTTTGAATGTAGTCTTATGAATCTTGTATGTTGATGCTTGTTTAGTTGATGATGTAGCTGATAGACTTGATGTGTTGATGAAGTAAATCATTCTTCAAATCTCAAATCGCTTTATGCCTTTTATTAAAACTTCATACAACAATTCGCATCTGACCAAACTACAGTTTCAACAAACTGCATAAACAACTTGTGACAAATCGCATCTGACCAAACTGCAGTTTCAATAAACCGCATAAATGAAATTTAGACAAACCGCATGTCTGCAGAAAAGTCAACAACTCGCATTTGACTTTGACCAATGACAAGTCGCTTTTGACCTTACAAAATGTAGGTTACTATGAGTCAAAACGCATAGTATTTTTATCACACAAATCGCTTGCCAAAAGGACACAAATCGCTTCATATACGTTGAATCTGGACAGAAAACAGACAAACCGCTCAAAAGCAATTTGACACAAACCTCATTCTGAACATTGAATCTGGACAGTTTATTTGACAAATCGCATATATGAATTTTGTCAAATCGCATTGAAGAACATCTTTACCAGCATCAAATCGCAGCCAAGAAACTGCTTAGAAATAGCTTATAAACCAGATAAACGATACAGTAACGCTAGCAGATTCAATAACTAAAACCAGATTCAAGACAAACTAAAAACAGATTTAAAACCCGTTTTTCATAAAATCAACAACACATCAACAAAACAGTATAGACCGCATCAAACACATACACAAATCGCATCCAAACATCATAAACCATAACAAACCGCATCAAGAGTCGCATGACAAACCACTTAAAATCATGAAGTAAACCATGAGAATCAACACAAACAACAAAACCTAGGCTCTGATGCCAATTGTAGGATCGTGTATAATATGTTGTTTGATGATTCGGGTGGTCTAGGACAATGATTAAACAAGATAGCCATTTTTAGAGAGATGAAGAGAGGAGAGGGTGTTTTCTAGAGAGAGAAACTAAAAGAGAAAGGTTAGATTAATGAAAAGCACCACCCCTTCCAAGGATGGAAGGGGTATTTATAGTTACAAATACTACGTCCTCCTATCGGACTGTGGATCAGGCATACAGTGGGTAAAGACCCGTCCTTCCTCCATGGTGTTACACTAAACTAATCTACGCTACTAACTAACTATTTAACTACTGAATAACGTAAATAACGACACGTCTACGAGCTAACATATGCTAGACCATAATTGGGGTGACCGACACTTTAACATGGAATTTCTAATTCCTAACACGTATGATGCATAAACGGGGTCACAAGGACCCGATCTATCATTTAGGAGTAGCAGTGTAACATATAGAGGTGGCCGAAATTTGGTCGGAATCCGGCGACGGCGCCGGAACCCTAGGAGGGTGGTGGCCGGATTTCTCGTGAGAGGTAGGAGAGTGTTTGTGTGTGTTATTTAAGAGAGAGAAAGAGAGGTGAGAACATGAGAGAGTGAGAGAGTGAATAGGTATATATAGTCCCATGAGGGACCAAACATGTATAATAGAAAGTATAGGGGTGGCGGGGTAATTTACCCAAGGGACTAAACTTGTAATCTTTGTTATCTTTCATAATATTAGATTCGGGGCTCGTTTGGACTAGCAAACGAAGGATTCATGACTCGGGAATTACGCCAATGTTCTCAGAATAATATTTCTGATAAAAATTACTATAAATACGTATCACATCTCAATTCAGAGGGAACGATCACTCTAAATGTCGTTTCTCCATGTATGATGCATCGAGGAAATTACGGTTTGTCACAAAATACGAGCTAAAACAACCTAAAAGTGATGAAGCCATATTCATATGCCGTATGCCACCCCTAATGCATACGGCGGATGAGCTCTCATCAAGAATTAATGATCACGTGTTGAAGAAGCTTACGTCGTATGACTCATCCAACCATACACCGTAAGAACCTGAAGACCAAATGACGTAGACATGCTTATCAAGAAGCATACGGCGTATGCCCATCTTGGTGCATAGACAGTAAGACCAGGCGGGCCCAAGCCCTTTTTGGCTGTAGATACCAAATTCTACATATAATTTAAAAGCTTTTGAAACCCTAATTCCCTAGGTCGTTTGTGGAGGCTGAAGAACGTAGGAAGACACCAAGAGTAGAGGTTTTACACAACATTAACCATTTGATTATCAGTTATTAAATATGATTTCGATTATCTTGTTTACTCTAAATAATCTTTGTTTGTCGTTTGTTCGGAAAGGCTAAGTCTTTTTGTGCTTGTCTTATTATGAACCTTTTTAAATCAATGATGTTAGTTACATAGTTTATTTATGAAAAACTAGAAGGGGGATTGAATAGTTTTACAGATTAAAATTTAGTTTCAATTTTATTGATTTAAGTTTGTGTGAAATCTTCTGATTTAAATAATAAATAACAAGAATGTAATCAATATTGATGAGAATAAATAAGATGCAAGAGTAAAGAATGAAAAGATCAAACCGAAACACAAGTGTTTATAGTGGTTCAGCCACGAAGATTTTTTCCCTCGCCCTACTCGAGAGTTTTTTCCCTCCCCGAAGATTTTTTCCCTCCCCGAGTACCCAACTCGAGAGTTTGTAAACACTATGTCAACAAGCTCCTTAACCGGTGGAGAAACCTTACACGTCGCTTACACTTTTTACGGTATAAAGATAAATATCGAGTTCTAGTTCGAGGTAGAACCAACCTAATGTCACTTACACTTTATCCGGTATAAAGCTAAATACCAAGTTCTAGTTCGAGGTAGAACCAACCTTAGATCTAACCGATCTAAACTCTACAAAGGTGTATGAGGTGATGTACAATGTATGTGTATGTAAATTGTGTACAAAGAGCAAGAATATGATCTAAGTATGTAAATGGAGACTAGGTACAAAAAGCTTGAGCCTTAGATGTCTTGAATGCAAATGGTGGTCTTTATTTCAACCAAAAAGTTAGTAGATGGTCACTAAAATAATTATAAAAAGTTGTATAATGATCAAAGAACTGAGATTAGAAAAATATGAAACATATAGGAGAGATGTATGTAAAATTTGTGAGTTCAACTTGTGAAATGGGGCTACTATTTATAGGCAGCTTAGTACTAGGCCTCACGAATCCGTGAATCCCTTTAGAAGGGATCCGTCCTTCTTTAACGAAGGGATCCGTGGGACCTGACAGACTACCAGATTTGAAAATATTTTTGGACAAGATATATTTGTAAAATCATATCAAATTTCTACAAAGTCAACTTCAGAAATCTGAAGATTATGAAGTGACATATCATAGATGTCAACTTATGGATGACTTCATGCATGAGGTAATATATAATTTTGATTTTCCTTTAAGTAGAAAATAACTTGTAAGTAAAACTATTTGATTTAAAAGTAAAGTGCAAGTAAAAATGCATAAATTAATTTTCTAAGATAATGTAAACACTAGAAAAATAATTTATATAACTAGTAAGTAATATGTTGTTTAATATTGTTCATTGATCATTACAAAAAGACTTTCGATAATCATTTATTCATACCTTTAGTGAAATGATTAGGTAGAAAACTACATGTTTAAAACTTATAGATTTTACTTAAATAAACTTATGTTTGTTATCAACAAAACTTAGAAAGATAGTAAAATATAAATAAACGGTTTTTACGCGTATTATTTTTATTAACATATTCTATGTGTGTTTTGGATGATCTTTGTGTTGTTTTAGACTTACTCCTTTGCGTAGACCATGGCTACATGTTGATTATAGTTTCTTAGTATACAGACCACATGAACGACATATATGAATCATTTAAAATACCTTGGCAAGTATCTTTAATGGTGAGACAAGTTCCCAAAAGGGCGCTCACTGATGCGTGGTTCGGGGTCGAAAGACTTCCTTAAGGTTTAAGTATTTTTTATTCAAATCCTAGACTTAAGGGGTTTGGATACTGACTGAACCCAACATATAGGCACATTTTTATTTACAAAACATGTTCTTTACACGTTTTAAACATGGTTTTATACACGGTTTTATACGCATTTTTAAAGTCACGTTTTTATACATATTTTTACACGTTATTATACATGGTTTTATATACGATTTTATACGCGTTTTTTAAGTCACGTATTTATGCAAGTTTTTATACATATTTTTTACACGTTTTTATACATGGTTTTACACACGTTTTTATACGCGTTTTTATACATGATTTTGTACATGTTTTTATACACGTTTTTTGAACACGGTTTTATACATGGTTTTATACACATTTCTATACATTGTTTTATACGTGGTTTTATACACGGGTTTTACACACGTTTTTATACACATTTTTATACATGATTTTATACATATTTTTATACACGTTTAAAAAACGTTTTTAAAACTGTGTTAAAAAACTTGTAAAAAAAAACGGATATAAAAATGTGTGCAAAAAACATGTATAAAACCCAATATAAAACTATGTATAAGCCATGTATAAAAATGTGTATAAAAATGCGTATAAAACTGTGTATAAAACAATGTATAAAAACCTAAAAAAAAAACATTTATAAAAACGTGCATAAAAACATGTAAAGAAACACGTATAAAAAAGTATATAAAAACGTGACTATAAAAACGTGTATAAAAAGTACATAAAACGTACATAAAAACGTGTGTAAAAGAATGTATAAAAAGTGCATAAAAACGTGTATAAAACAATATATAAAAACGTATATAAAAAAGAAGAAAGTAAAGGGACTAACGATGAAAGTCAAAGCAAACCACATGGATCATTACTGTAACTTTTTAAAGTGAAAAAATGTCAAAAGACTAACGATGAAAGTTAACACAAACAACATTACTAAAACCTTTTTAAGTGGTAAGTATTCAAAATTATATTACGTATATTGATAATAAAATAAATATATATTATTGTAAAATATTATGGGCTTATGGGCTTATGTCTATTCATCCTAGTCTTGATTATCAAGTTAGGGTTTTCCTACCAATATCTCCTATTGTAACATTATGAATACATCTCAATAATAAGAATTCTCTTCCTCTCTCATTATTGTGTTCGATCTTGTTCATTACATTTACAACACGTTATCAGCACGAAAAGTTAAAAAAAAAAATTACTCCGTATATGTATATGTTGACGACAAGGAAGAAGAAATCTGATTTTTGATTACGGCTCACGGTTCAGGGAGTAATTGGTTTGGTCAATTCAGTTTATATTCAAGTTTAGAGTTCCATTTTTTTTCTTTTTACTTTTAAGTCGGTGAGGTAAATCTTAAACCATGTTAAATACTAGTATTATATACAGTATATGCTTGTTTGAGCATTAAAATAAAGATAATAAAGTGACGCATTTACTAATTAATGATTCATAGTATTTGTAAATTAAAGAAAAAAAAAACCACTATGATCTATGAGCATTAAAATAATAATGCCTAATGTGTAAATTTGTTTTGCAAGTAATCATGTTAGTAATTATTTTAATGCTTGGATGCTTTGAGCTTATTTGCTAAAGATATAATGTGATGTGTAAATAAATATCGGAAGATATCAAAAAGAACATTGTCACGAATTTTATAGCATGTTTCCTCCGGTAAATTTGCATAATATAATTATCGAAATTATAGATTGTGATAGATAATGTTCTTTTGTGGTTACACAAGGAGTATCATATTTTATTTTCTTTTTGATATCTTCAGTTTTTTATAGTTTACATGAACATTAAATGTTCTATTGTTATTTACATAAAAAAAAATAGAACCTCAAGTTCTAATATGGTTTGATCAATTGGATCAATAACATAACCTCATGTTATGGTAAGGAAAAAAAATAGAACCTCAAGTTCTAATATGATTTGATCAATTGGATCAATAACATAACCTCATGTTATGTTAGAGAAAAATAAATTAGAACCTCAAGTTCTAATATGGTTTGATCAATTGGATCAATAACATAACCTCATGTTATGTTAAGAAGAAAAAAATAGAACCTCTAGTTCTACTATGATCTCATCAAGAGAATCAAAAAGTATCATAACCTCATGTTATGATTATAATTAATTTTTAGAACCTCATGTTCTATTTTGATTATCCAAAAAATAAAAATAAAAAAATCATAACATCATGTTATGATTATGGTTATTTATGGTATAACCTCAAGTTCTATTACAATGAATAGAATCAAAATAAAATAACCTCATGTTATTGTTACAATTTTAAAGAACCTCAAGTTCTTTGTGATTTATTTAGATGAATCACGATAACAAAACCTCATGTTATTGTTATATATTTTTATAGAATCTCCTGTTCTATTTTAATATTGTAATTATTAATTACATTCGTTTATGTCCTGTTTATTTATTTTTATATTTGTTTGTTTTTTTTAATTAATTTAACGTGATACACATCTTACACTAGAAAATACTGTTTGTACATTGATGTGATAATTTAATGTGGAAAAGACTATTAGTACATTGTTAAAATTTAAATAATATCACTTTTATGATTTATAACATTTGGTGTGAAGAATTATGATGCTCACATGCATGGTATCTCTTTGTTAGGGATGCCTTATAACATTTTGTGTGATGATTGCTAAAACTTAAATAATATCACTTCTATGATTTTATTGCAAATTATGTGGTTATGTGACGAGACATTGATTAAATGATATATTCTGAATTCGTGTATATTTAACAAAAGTGAAAATATGAACTCTTATATAGCTACACATGATATATTTTTTAGATGTGTTAATGTGGAGTTTTTGTATGGTAAACGATAAATATTGAATGTTGTTATTCATTTGTTGCAAATGATAACATGAATTTAACTTGTAATTTGGTTGTATAAATTAGACAACTTATATGTGAAGGCAAATATCTATTTTGTCATATCATTCTTGAGTCTTGCATTCTCTATGCTTGTATCGATTAATATGATTATAAACTACATCATTCAATATTATACATTGTAACAGATGCTCTTTAATTGTCTGTGCAACACTATTACTTCAGTGATTGCTTTCCACATATGTTTTTTTCAATAAGTTAAATGAAATGTTAGAAATATTGATTTTGTTTACATGTCCGATTTGAAATTCTCAAACATCAATTTTTTTTGTTCCTAATATTTGTGTGGACTTTTGATGTTAAGATCCAATTTAACTGTAAATTTTTTTTAGGAGAACCTCGTCTTCTTCGTGAGGACCTTAAAAGGGAATACTTAACGATGAAAGATTCGTTAAATTATGGTAAGATCTCAAGGATACATTACCACACAAAAGCAAGTAATATTCCCAAAAATCTCGCTATGGTTGTATGCATCTCAAGCTGCATTAAAAAAAGCATAAGTGAGTTCGGTCTCACAATTTCAGTGTTAGATCTGAATTAAAAAGAAAATATATAACGGTGAAAGATCCATTAAATGTATGTCAAAATCTAAAAGAAAGATTTGACCATCATAAGTAAGAGATTCTTGCAAATGCGAGCACATTTTCGCAATATTAAGTAGTACATCTGAATGATGAAAAGAAAAAATGTGATGAGATGGTTAATGCCTCGAATATACTCATATATCGAGAACGATGCGTTGATATAAAAGAAATGTACATGTTTGAACAAATACTATAAACCCGTTTACTAAATTTTCTCCATATTTTTGTGTTAAAAGAAACGGGTTGGCAACCTCAAGTTGCAACATAAAGATCTCCATTCCTTCAAGTGAATGTGATAAAATGATCAACATAAGATGTTCATTCCCTCTAGTGAATGAGATAAAATGATCAATATGAGATCCTCATTCCCTCATGTGAATGTGATAATGTAACGATAAATGGTTAAAGATCATTTATCATGGTAAATGCTATGGTCGAGGAAGTATGACAATGACAAACCACTAGTAGTGGCGAAAATACAATAAGAAAGGAGCAAACAAAAAATGCTATTTATGCAAAAATGCAATGTGATGTATATGAAATACAAGTGTGTCAATGATATTACACACTATATTCATAGATTTAAAAATCTATGCTAGCGCATTTTGCTCCAGAAAAGAAAAATAAAATTGTCATGAGAAACGAAGTTAAGTATTAAAGATACATTATATTCTTTTATATCTTCCTCGACATGCAAAGATTAGTAAAAGCTAATCACTGCCATAAAATTAAGTTTATGAGCAATAATAATTATAATATTTTTGGCATGACCAGTTACACCATCCTGAGTCATTAATGATGCGAAATCTATAGAAGAATAAAATTCTTCAATCTAATGTTATTATCTCTCAAAGAAAGTTGATTATTATTCTATCAACTAGAATGGGGATTAAATTCCTCAATTATAATGGAAAGAAAACAAATGGATATATGTAAGCATACAAATCCATGGTATGAACCATTTAGAGTTTAAAATCGATGCATCGTCTAAATGGTCATTAAATCGCAACCTCAAGTTTGCATGATTAAGAGCTCAATGCGAGCCTAACATTCCGGAGTGAGTATTTCATCATGAAAATACGATGAATTACTTCTAAATTATCAAATGAAACTGAGAGAAAAACTTGTGTTGTTGTATGGGGCCATATTATGATATGCACAACAACAAAATTAGCATCATGCCAATATGTTATTATAAATCCTCCCTTTTATAATTGGTTTTGGTTATAAACCAAACATATCTCATTTTTGTTTTTTGTGTGCAAATTACTCCACCTAAATGCACATATATGGGATATAGAAGATGGATAATTCCTTCAGGAGGAGAGAAGTAGCTGCAAATTCAGAATGAATTATCATATTCTGTTGATCCTCGAATTTTTTTTTTATGAATTGATTATTCAATGGATAATCTAATAGCCATAAATAAACATTGGCCAAAAACAAAATTTCAGCTACTCATGCTCTAATTAGAAGTTGTCCCTCAAGGACACTATTTTATTATGACATGCCTCAAGCATGGTAGACAAATCGATTCCAAATAAAATCCTCGATGAAAAATATGGAGCATGAAAACAAGATGGTTGTTCGAGGTATAAAAGACCTCATGATAGTCTCATAAAAAGACACTAGACATTAAGGTTCAAAAGAATCTCATAAAGCTAATGAGATCTCAGTAAATTCTATCTTGTTTTTGAATTATTATGGAATCAACACAAAACGACGTCGATAAATTTGTTACATACAATATAGCGCTTGCTATTACGCATAATGAGGATCATAAATCAATTGTTATTCGAAAGTGCGCTCAATGAAACGTTTGGCCAACGTGAAAAGACGCAATCTCTGGAAAATACGAGATGTATTGGGACATAAAGTCCATACACATGAATGTGTAAAATTTATATAAATCGGTTTTTTGTGCTAAGCCGAAATAATAGCTCTAAAGTTATGTGTTTTAATACTTGAATTATGAAATAAATAAATTCACAAAACAATAAGTTGATTATTGAGAGACAAATTATCTCGAGGTGGATGTAAATATCTTATTAATATGAGATAAGTATCTATTTCCCTTAAAATTGGGTTTACTAGAGCTCTCGTATTCTATGAAGGATATGTAATGTCTCAAATATGGCTTACAACTTCAACTTCTAGATACGATTAATAAAGTTCTCAATAACTTTATTTGATAAAGTTGAATGAATCCGTATATGGATCAAAATGATTTTGGACGCATATTATATAAATTGCTTTTGCACATATCTCAAAGTCCTCAAGTACCATACATAAGTACAATTGAGGTTTGGATGCCAATTTTGTAATTAATATGCGTCACGAGAGTGTATTTTTTTTTTCTCTTTTAATATTTGTACATGCATTGTATACTTTCTAACCAATTGATTTGATATTGGGTTGAAAGCTACACATATATTTTGTCATTTTTGCAGGACTTATTCGTAACATCATCAATTTGATGGACTTCATTGTAAAGTTGTTGCCAACAAAAGTATATGAGCAACTCGTTTAGAAGATTAGCATGCGATGCTTGAAATATATACATTAAATTGAGGAGGAGGAGCATTATACTCACTACACTCTTTTCCTTCATCAAGTTTTTTTTTATCCCATTGGGTTTTTCTTGATAAGGTTTTTGATGAGGTAGTCTATGAAGTATGATGAACGATGAATATCCAAGGAGGAGTATTGTAAAATATTATGGGCTTATGGGCTTATGTCTATTCATCCTAGTCTGGATTATCAAGTTAGGGTTTTCCTACAAATACCTCCTATTGTAACATTATGAATGCATCTCAATAATAAGAATTCTCTTCCTCTCTCATTATTGTGTTCGATCTTGTTCATTACATTTACAACATATATCGATTAATTTGATAAAGTTTGTTACGTAGGTCAACCTTCGCCCTTCATTTATAAGTTGAGTTGTAACAACCCTGTATAAATGGGCCGGAACAAAACAAATAATTGAGCCCAATGAAGTCAAAAAGTGTTGAAACAATTATTAGATTTGGAAGTAAAATAAAAGGCAAACAAATATTCTTCTTCATTCTCTCTCTCCTAGGGTTCGAATAATTTCTCTCTAATCTCAACACTCAGCACATGTACACATCACTTTTCCGGTAGATCTCCGGTGAACTCTCCGATTAGGTACTTTAGCACTATATTACTATAGCTTGTTTCACTCTATAGTCTTAGTACCTTCAAATATGTTACATGGTGGTTAAAGTAGTGTGATTTATGTAAATTGTGAGGTGGGTTTTGAGGATCAAGTTGGATCTAGGGGTTTTAATATGCTTAAAGTAGATACATAACTTTTTCAATTAATTATAATGTTTTAAGTTTTTAGAGTAGCTGCATTTGAAACATGGCTATCACTTGTACTAGTTGTCGTCCGATTTTAGTGATCAAAAGGTGTACCGGGTTAGCATTCTTATTGATTTGTGGTCCTGTTAGTGATCAAAAGGTTGTTACTTTTTGGTATGTAAGATGTTAAATGTGGGTTTTACTACGGAGTTGTAATGCGGGAGTTTAAAATTGTGATCGATATATGTTTGCGGTAGAAAGCTTAACCTTTGTTTTTCAAGTTGTGGTATTTTTTGTGAAGTTTGATGTATTTGTCATATTTTTAGTTTGCCGAGGTGAATCTTAGAGCTGGAATATAGTTTGTTCGAGCTGGTTTTTGCTAGAGATCTTTTAGTCATAAGCCTGTAACATTCAGCATTTTTAGATGAGGTTTGGTATAATATGGGTAAGTGGGTAACTGCATAGACTTGTTGAACCACAAAAGGAGTTCTAGAAAGATGCGCAGTCACTTTATTCTAAGTTTAATGCTGAGTAATATTGATAATTATAATGAGATGTGTTTTTTTAATGCACAAGCTCTGAACTAATATATGTGTTTTCTTTTAGGTTGAAAAGTATTATGTTTGCTGAGCGAATTGAGTTACTAGACTCTGGATTTTTTAGGTACGTTCCTGTTGCCGATCTTTTGGTTTTATTATAATATCATATACTAAAACTTGTGCTACCCCCTTGTGAATGATTCGACTCATTACTTTGACAGTTGCAGCAAAAGGAGTATAGTTTGAACTAATATTTTGTGTAACTAGGTGCCATCCACACACACAGTTACTCCTAATGTGTTTTCTCACTTGCCAATTCCCTCTAGGCCTCTAATTAGTTATCCTTGTGAAGCTTATATATGTCTTCAACAAGTTATCATGTTCGTGTTTAGTGTTGACCCTTTCTTGCGGTTACTTCTATGTGTACTTGTGACATTATTTTCTTAAAAGAATGCATGTCTTGCATTTAGTCATTTTGTTGGCTTACAAATATAAAAGTGAAAAGAGCAGCACATCTATCTTTGAGTTGTTGATTCTAATATCTGCCATACGATATCATTATCTTTTGTTCATTATTCCATATTATTTTATGTTTTTCCATATATCTGTTTCAGGCCGTCTCAATCCATTATTGGGTGGGGGAGCCATATAACATCCCGTTCATAGGAAGTAGCTATGCAACTTGGTGGAGCAAAAGATTCCCAACAACGTGACAGCAGTAACCAGAAGGTCCATCCCCAACCTATGGAAGAGGCTGCAAACCAAAATCCTGAAGCTGTTGAAGCTTTAGTCTCTAAAATATTCACAAACATTTCTTCATTAAAATCTGCTTATATCAGACTCCAAGCCGCTCATACTCCTTATGACGCTGACAAAATCCAAGCTGCGGATAAGCTCGTTATTTCAGAACTCAAAAATCTCTCCGAACTCAAACATTTTTACAGAGAGAATAATCCGAGACCCACATATATATCTCCTCAAGATTCCCGTTTAGCTGCTGAAATTCAGGAACAGCAGAGTCTTCTAAAGACCTATGAGGTTATGGTAAAGAAATTCCAATCCGAGATTCATAATAAAGATTCTGAAATTCTTCAGTTACAGCAGCATATTCAAGAGGCAACTCTTAAAAAGGCAAAACTGGAAAAGAATCTTAAACTCAGGGGTTTATCGTCATCATCCAATAAATCTGAGGGCTCAGTTGATGGAAGTGAATCACTCTCTACAGAGTTGACACCTGAGCTTTTTAAGTCAACCGTAGAAGTTGCTTCCAAAGCCATTCATGATTTTTCCAAACCGTTAATCAACATGATGAAAGCGGCTGGTTGGGACCTTGATGCAGCTGCTAACTCAATCGAACCCGACATTGTTTATGCAAAAAGGGCTCACAAGAAATACGCTTTCGAATATCATATTTGCCAAAAGATGTTCAGTGGGTTTCAGCAAGAACACTTTGGCCTGAAATCGGAAAACGAGACTACCACTAGTAAAGAAAGCTTCTTCCAGCAGTATCTTGCTTTACGAGAAATGGACCCACTTGATTCTGTTGGCCAAAATCCCGACTCTGATTTTGGAAAATTTTGCAGGAGCAAGTACATTCTTGTTGTCCATCCGAAAATGGAAGCTTCCTTTTTTGGTAACCTAGATCACAGAAACTATATAATGGGAGGTGGTCATCCAAGAACACCGTTTTACCAAGCCTTTCTAAAATTAGCAAAAGCTATATGGCTTTTGCACCGGTTGACTTACTCGTTTGACCCTGTAATCAAGGTTTTTCAAGTGAGCAAAGGAAGTGAATTTTCTGAGGTTTATATGGAAAGCGTGGTTAAGAATTTTCTTGTGGACGAAAACAGCGAGAAGCCCAAGGTTGGTCTAATGGTGATGCCTGGTTTCGGAATAGGTGGAAGTGTGATCCAGTGTCGGGTTTACCTGACTGGAATCAAGGAAATCGAATAGCACATGTCTATTGCTATTTGATTATCGATATTTGATCGTCTTGAAACTGGTAGTAAGATTAATTGTGAATGTGTTATTCAGTGTGTTGGTATGTATGTCTTAATCTATATGTGGTGTATTTGTTTTATATAATACCAGCTAGTTATTTTTAATGAAAATGAAAATGTTATCTGTTGTATTTGCCCAATTCTTCATCTTTTTATGGTTATCTTGTCTTTGTAAGAAAATGTTTTATATTTTGTCCTGGACTGCTGGTAAATTCTGCCATCAGCTTTATCATTGCAACAGGCAAGTGTTTTTTTTCCTAACCGTTCTGCATTTTTATTGAAACATTAATAATACAGAAAAAGTATTTGTAAATACGACAAACGAGTAAACTTACAAAGACAGATTGCCGATCAATAGACAGTATATTAATGTTCCAGTTTTAGGGTACTTGGAGCAGTCACAATAATCAAATCTTTAATATTGAAAAGATGAGTTCTATTAGTGGTAAAAAGTCTTTATAAAGACTTCATTGTGGATGCCACATTTAGAAGTTGATAGTTTTAGCTAAAGAAGTTCCCTGGCATCCGAAGCTGATAGTTTTAGGAGTAAATTAAAAATCACAAACTTCCAAAATTACAACCCAAATTTCATAAATCTCAAAGCCTAAAAATCAAAACCCCATCAACTCCTCCGACTCATTCATTCAAACACACAGAATCAAGTTTCCACCGCTGTCCACCGGTCATGACGTGCACTGGCAGCGACCGTCGTACACCCGCATCCACTATCATGCTAGTGTGTCTGTAGATCGAGGTTTTCTTATGTATGAGTTTGTTTAGATCAAGATTTTCATGTGTTTTTAAACCTTTTTTTGTTTAAATTTTTAATATTTGGATATGGCGGTCGGATTAACCGGTGGGTATGATGATTATAGTGGTGGGTGGTGGGAGATTAGATGATAATTATAATGGTGTTTGGATGGTGTTCTTATTTTGGATTTTTTTGCGTGATGGTGGTAATTAGCACGACTCAGGACTAAGCATCCGGTCAAAACGGACCTGAATCCAAAACCAATTTCCTTAAAAACATAAAACGAGAATCGAACCGAGGTGACTCGGTCAGTTTCGAGTTTGTGTCGGTTGGTTCGATTTAGACGGTTCAGTTTTTGGTTTGTTTTGCTCAGCCCTAGTACTAATATACGGGTTTTCAAGAGAAAAAAAAGATGTATGTATTTATTTTAAACATTGAGAGTACTTTAGGGTATTACTATGTGAGAATTGTTTATTAGTATATCTAGTTGTTGTATCCACACCCTCCTATAGGAAGAGTATTCGATGCTTGAATACATCATCGGCTTGTACAGTATGCATCACGGCTTGTACGATTTGATCAAAACCTATTGATGTGAGAATATAGGGAGGGTTTGTATAACATATCCTAAAAAGCAAATCTAGCATTAGCACTAGAAACTAGACTAGTAAATATTACATTCACCATAAAAAAATTATTAAGATGAATGCTAGAACAATAAAAATTTTACAAAAAATTATCCACACAATAACATGACATGTTTATTTGTTGGTGTATAAAAAAAAAGAATTTAGAAATTATCATATTATTGAATTCAACATTCCAACTTTATGTTTTTAAGAGCATAATTGGCATAATTTAAAATTTATTTACACAATGACATGTCATGTTTGTTTGTTGATGTATAAAAATGAGATAATTTAGAAATTATTATTTTATTGAATTTAACATTCCCAACTGTATGTTTTTAAGAGCATAATTGGCATAATCTAAAAATTATCCACACAATGACATGTCATGTTTATTTGTGTATGTGTAAAAGAGAGTTATCACTCTGATAAACAAAAAGGAAGCCAAACATTTAATTAGAAATTATCATTTTATTGAACTCAACATTCTAACTTTACATTTTTAAGAGCATAATTGGCATATCCAATGTCTGACTTTTGCCTAAAAACACAATGTACAAGTGTTGCACATTTTTCTTATCAACCATGTATTTAGTGCTTAATAACAGTCACTTCTCGATTTTTAATAGTTTTCTTTCTTTTTGTTCATTTGAATTGAGGTGTCAACGTCTTCCCTGTTTCATTAATGCCTAGTTGAGCTAAAACACGTTGGACGAAAAAACTTGTTTTATTTCCGCATTTCGACTCCAAACATATAACTTTTACCTTTACAATTTCTTTTGAAGTCTTGATGTTGTTTAATTAATACAAAATAAACTACCTATCAACTTTGAAAACGTAAATTAACTCAAAACTCAAATACATTAGCGTCATTCACTTGTATTTTAAAATTTTATCATTATTAAACACGGTATTGGTTGCCTTTTTCAACTCATTTTATGCAAAAGACTTGTACATATTGTTAATCTGAAGTTTTTATGAAAATCATCATATCTAATTGTTATCTGTTGATGTTTTTCATGAATCTAGCACCACCCAAATTTTGATCTGTCAGACGTTGATCATTCTTACAAGGCTTCTTTAAACTGGAATCCGTTACACATCTTGATAGACTTACAAATCCTATCAGGTTTCATGAGTATTACCCCCAACTCCCCCCAAGGCCCCAAACTCTACGTTCTTAGTTTCTTAAATAAACAGTTGGGAGTATTCTAATGACAAAGAAATGTTTAAATTTGAATCTTAAACTATAAGGTTAGTTTCACTTTACATATAAGGTTTGTTCACCTTGGTGTTCTCTGGTCTCAAAAGGTAAAATGCCGAATATATTTTTCAGCTGAAGTGCTTGAAAATTCCACATCATAGGTTTATCCACTACAGTGTAAGCTAAATCGATTTGTATATTAGATGACCAATTCAAAAGTTAGAAACACATCAAGCCTTACTGTTTCAAAGGGAATCAATCCACGAGGAACTACCATCATCAACCATTCTCTTTAAGTTTTGGTTACTCCAAAAGAACAAAATCTACCCTCTTTGGTTAAAGTATGTGCTTGTAGATACAGAGAATTACCAACTTTTTACGTTGCCCATGTGCTGGCCAACGTGGCACCATGCTTCTTGATTATCCCAACAGACTGCAAAAGAACATCCTGCTCTGCTGAGTATAGCTTATCTTTGCTCTGCGATGACAAATAGCAAAGAGTTACCATTAGCTTAAGATATGTGTGATGGTTGGTTAATCATAAATGTCTAACAGACTAACATAGACTCGACTGTTACAATATCTAACGCTTTAATTATGTTATTGGTGGCAAGACGGGTAACTGGTCAAAGCAGGTTTGGGTTGAATCAAGTCATTCTTTAGTACAAAGGGAAAATGGCAACGTTAGGGTTGATCCACAAACACTGTTTTTCCTTTTACTGAAACTAGTTAGATACCCGCGCACAGCGGCGGCGATAAATATAGTTATATAATAAATATAGTAAATGAATTGCTAACCCAACTCTCCTCGCAATTCCCTACCCGCTTAGTGAAATTCATTTCATAACACTCAAAATGTATATGTGTTAGTTGTATGTGTTTGTTTGGGTTTTCCGTATCTTTCCCGTGACATCATTATTCCCGCATATAAAAAGACCTTCACAATCTCTTTCCCGTCAAACACTTTCCCAAAAGTTAATGATTTTGATAAATAAAGTTTGCATTGATTGAAATAAAAGTTAAAGTTATAAAATTTTGAATCAAAATAAAATAAACCTACTAAAAATGTAAAAACTAAAAACTCATAAAAATATATCAAAATGGATGTTGAATTAAAGAGCACAAAATTTTAAAAAATATGGTGAAATTAGATCATAAAAAAATTAAACGAATTAAAAGATATTTAAATTTAAAAATAAAGATAGATTAATTAGTTAATAAGTGACATGTGTCACCCCATTATTGGAGCTCTTTATTGTAGTTTGTTAGAGCTCTTCCCTTTTTGTTATTTTTTAGTTAGAGAAGTGACACATGTCACTCAATGATTGAAGCTCCTTATCTTAATTTTTTGTGGAGCCCACAACTTAAATGCTTTATATAGTAGTATAGATGAAGTATAAATATCTAATGCTTTAATTATGATTAGCAACAAAACGAGTTCACAGTAATGATCTATATCGTTGGACTAAACAGTCTGAATGGTACTCGTACGCATTAGAATTAAACTTTGAGCGACTTTCAATTCACCCCCTTTTAGTTAAATTTTCCATTTGACCCAGTTGATCCATTTGAGATAAAATATAAATCGACCTGTTCATAAGTAAACAGGTCGAAATCGCCACCATGGTTACCCAGCTTTATTTTATTTTATTTATTATTTTATTATTGTTTTTATTTATATTGGAAATGCTTAAGAAAGTATACGTACCATCTGTTTTAGGTTGCATCCAAGACTAAGCTCCGCAAAAGATTTTTCCACACGGGACATATAACAATATGGCTGCTCTTTTTCCAAGAAAACATTGGCATTAGATTTCATCATGTTCTTTATTTCCTCTGATATCTGGGGGATCTTCTCAAAGTCATCAATTTGTACAGGAATTTTGGATACAATGGCACGCCATCCAGCACGCGATTTGTTCACAATAGCCTATGAATAAAACATTCAAACACTTCGTTAAGACAGTAAACTTTCAACCTGCCACATTTAGACAATGACGTCCAAACAGATCAAGAATGTAAGATATGTGATCTATCAAGTAAATAGAACATTCCCTCACTTCAATTTCGCCATGCTATTCCTCAAATATGACAATTATGCTATTTCCTTACCTGATACGGCAATTTTGATATCCCCTTAATTACAGGTGTCTATAAACTATGCTTTATTTGATAACCAATTGGGGTTAAATTCAGCATCACTGGGAGAGACAACTGCCTCTGGAACATGCCTATTTTGTGTTTGGTTTAGTATATCCTTTCATTTGGAAAAAATGCTACTTGAGTTCCATGAATCTATCAAACTATCATGATCTCATAAGACTCATTACAAAAAATTAGCAAGAGAGCACAGGTAGAGATTGACGTTGTGCAGATAGTATAAGTACAATAGAATGTAATAATCGTGTTGAGCAGTGTGATAAAATATGAATGAATCAACGCCCACCTGACTGGAAAACAATGAATTTGGAACCACTATAGGAAACTTCTCAGCACTGAGCAAAGAGGTGGTTGTGAATCCCATCTCGATAACTTGACCTTCCACAGAACCAGCCTGCAAGCGGATAAGTTTTACAGATAAGGAAAAGCCTCAACGCAATTAAACAATACATACAAGATACTATGTCAATCTCATTGAAATGCTAAGGCATATTAGCATTATTTGCAATGTGTTCATAATGATAAAAGATGCCACTAGTACAAAGATACAATATTAAGAATGTGTCAAACTATCTGTAGTCCATCTAAATTTGCGATATTAAGTACACCCAAAGCAAATTCTGACATGTTCTATTGCATGGATTCCAGAAATGATGACAATGAAGGAAGATACCAAGAATCAGATAGTACATGAAATGAATGATTAGCTATTTAAGCATGCCAGTAATTACAGGTCATGAATTATGTGTACTATAGCGTTTCTTTGAGATGCAGGCATTGTTTTCGGATTTCTCACCAAAACTTCTCCACTAGTCAGTTCTCTCATAAATTTTAACATCTAGAAATCAGCCTTGTCCCAAAGAGCTAACTTCTATATAGGTTTTTATTTATTTTTTTTATTTTATTTTTATAAATCTTTAAACAAGGCTTGATCTATGTATACTTTTGAGTTTCATTTAAGACATCTAAAATTAGCAGTTAGCAAGCAACCTTGTCCAAAGGACTAACTTTGATATAGTTTTTAAGAATTAAAACTTATAAGGCTTGATCTATGTAACATGGCACCTGCAATATCTAGTACTTCTTGTGAATTTCATTTGAGAGACTCTAATTATGGTAATAAGGTTTTGTCACTTCTTGGCCCCCACCATATTCTTCACAAACCCTAGAAAAGTAGATTTAGAATTCGTGTTAATGCCAATTAGTTCATTTGTGCAAGTCATTTAGCTGCAACCTGTAACTATGCTTACTTCTGTTGTATTAGCATGCCTCTAAGTTTCAATGTTCAGGGTAACTACTGCCCTTTTCATCGGCAACTAAATTCTTGGAAATTTAAGGTTTACTAATTGGGACACAAATGAAGACCGATACTGCCAACCTCAATATATAAAACTAAAAAGGACTTACGCAAAAATACAATTGGACAGGAGAGAAAGCGGGAGATGCTTTGCTGCCCATAACAAATAACATAATAGAAACTTGAAGCAATAACAAAATCATAATTGAATAAAGAGCACGAAATACTATTTGCATACTTTAATTGTGTCCCCAACTGAGAAAGGCTGCGACATCTGTATAGACAACCCACTCAGGACATTGCCGAGAATGTCTCTAGCAGCAAAAGCAGTTGCAACCCCTAGAAAGAAAATGCAATGATTATTACATTTCAAAATTCATTAATTATGTCTGCGTGTGTATACCAATTTTCATTTTACACATAGAAGTGCTCTCGCTAGTCCATACACTGTGCTTCTTTACGCATGTATCAAATGTCAGTCTTTGCATAAGTTCTAACTTGTTAAGCTTACTATGACATGCTTTAAGCAATTCATTAATTGTAACTTACTAAATTATTGTCAAATAAAGGAAAGAGCATATGTCATTGCAATAGAGGTTACCTCCAATTCCTCCAACAGTCAATATAGACTGCACAGCGACCCCAGATGCTTCAGCTAAAGCCATACCACCAACGACAAACAAGCCAACAGAAGAGAATTTGTCCAACGCTAACAACTTATTACGGTCAATACCCTCAACAGACTTCATAACCAAAGCACGTGAGATTACATTCGTTTTCCATCGATGCAAAAACCACACTAGTGAAAGTATAACACCAGCCCTCCACGCAGGTCCAATGAACTGCGCAGCAATCGTTGTTGGAGCTACCATCACACCTCTAGACACGCACACAAACACAATTTTAAACAATTACGTAGTATATATTAAGATATGACGTTAAAAGTAGATCTATAAACGTAAGCAAAACAAAAGAACCAGGTTACTAACATTTGTGAAAACGCCATGAACGTTATGAGAGCTTTCACGGGCAACTCCAACGCACCCCAAAAACTTTTCTCATACGGGACCGCTCCCCACAACGACCCCACCGGTAAAAAATTCCCTGGTCCTTCACTCGATAACCTATGAAACCTTTTAAGAATACTCGGCAAGATAGCCCACGCAGCAATAGTTCCCAATACTGTCCCACCAACCGGAACAATCACATCACGAAGATACGGATTAGCGTCAAGCAACTTCTCCACATGAGGACTCACTTCAATAAACGCCTCTTTCGCCTTCTCACTAGTCTGCGTCGCAACATTCACACTCGACTCCCACACCTCCTTCACCTTACCTATCAACTCATTTCCATCAACTCCACTCGTATTACTCACATCAGATCCACTAGCACACGTAGCTGCCACATCATCTTTACCACTAGACGCCGAATACAACCTACGGTTCAACAAATATGTCGCTCCTATAAGAGGCGAACTACTCCTAAGGTTCACATTCGACAATTTCGATCCAATTACATCCACATTGTTAAGCCTAGTACTACTACGGTTAGCCTTAGTCGAATAGTCGCGTCCTACGGAACTAAAACACGGTCGTACCACGGACGTTACGGTCTCGTTACAGTTTCGGTACATACGACGAGACGAGTGCGATATCAGTAGCCTAAATCCAGTCATAATTTGGGCATTCAACTGAAAGAAACCTAAACTTGAATTAAATAATAACGGAAATTAAAAGCAGTTACAACAGAATAACAGAAAATGAAAACGGTTACAACGGAATAACGGAATTTTTTATAAATTGTGAATGATGAAATGATGACTTGTAAAAGAAGGTATGTTTAGTTTTAATTTAGATGATTTTAGAGTTTTTTATTTTGTTTTAAATGTTTATATTAAGTTGAGTTAAATGAGTAAAATGAAGCTTGAGAAAATGAAGGTGTGCGGACCTGTGTTTTTTGATGAGTGTTACGGCGGTGAGAGATGCATACGGTGGTGAAAATGGTGGTTGTAGTGTGAGTATATTCCACCAGGGAAACGAGGTTTTATATTGGAAATAAATGGTTCGTGATTAGCATGTTTATGTTAATTTAATTTAATTTAATTTTAAACTTGGATTAATAATTTTATATATTTTAGTTAGTAATTATAAGTCGTTTTTTTTTTCTTTTTTTTTAAGTTTTCGACTTAACATTGTGAGCCGACTAATCCAGGACGACTACCCTTTCGACTCAACATGGTGGAGGATAAAGAAAATGACAAAATAGTTTTGTGATTTCACTTGTTTGGATATACATTTAATAGCCAAATTAACTGAGGACTGGATCTGTAACATACATAAATTACAGTGATGTGATCTGACAAAAAAAAAATTAAGTGACTAAACTCGTAAAACACGACCAAAGTGCCATTTATGTGATTAACTCAATGTAATGTTTTGTTTTGTTTAGATTTTGCAATGTTTGTTTTTAATGTGTAGTTTTATTTCATAAATGAAAAACAAAAATTGTGTGGCTCAAATGGTGTCTTATAACTTGAGTGATGAGGAAAAGTACTTTTGAGTTAAGTTATATGTTCTGAGTTATATAGAAAAAAGCTAAAGTGACAGTACTTTTTGCTATAAAACAAGCCTATAACTCACCTTTGTTACTTGTGCTCTCACTATCATACAATCTTCATTAACTTAATATCTTGGTGAGTAGTTAGATTGTTGATGTGTCACATGACATACGTGACATAATTGTTTATGAGCCCATGCCGAAGATGTGATTTTTTACCTTATCAATTTTTCGAGCTTGAGCAATTTTCATGCTTTAGACCTCTTCATCATGAAGTATTTAAGGAAATGACTAGTACTCGATGCAGAATTCGAAGATCTGCCCGAATTTTATGATGTTTACAATGTGAAGCTTGGATGATTACTCAAGTGATCTTGATAGTCTAATTACATAGGATGACTTGGTAATATTTAATACATTAGAAAAACCTTGTTTTGATGTGGTTGTTCAAACAACTTGTTAGCCATTTCGAGATCTCAAAACCATTTGTGTTTTGATCCAAAACCACCCAGGCTAGACATACTTGGTGAGAAGATAAAAATCTTCTCCCATACTTGGATTCTTCATAGAAGCATTTTAAATCTTTCATTGGATTAATGATTTAAAACTGCGTGTAAAAACATGATGTAAACTTATTTCTCCTTTAGCATTTCACTAGAGTGTTTTGAATAAATCACTTTCAAAAAGTAAGTTTCATTGAAAAGTAAGTGTGCTTGAAGATAATTAAGGCATGTGACGCACGAAAAATAGGCACTAAACCAAAAAGGACTTTTATGGACGAGGAAAATGGGGGACGACAATATGACGTCCCTAAAGGTTCAGCAGGGCACACCATTTTCGACACTTTTTAATTCAAATGGGTGTGTGCGGGACACATACTTTTAAGTTTTAAAGATGACATATTTCATCCCTAAAAACGAGGGCATATATATTTTTTAATTCAGTTGGTTTAGCTGTGGGACCTACGCTTAAACGGACGACACATGTCTTCTCAAAAAATGAGGTAAAAATTATTTTTGTTTTGTCCGAATACACGCAGAAAAAAGAAATCGGAAAAACAAAAAATCCCGACACACTTTTAGGGACGACATGTGTCAACCCTAAAAGTGCATTCAATCAAAAAATGATTTAATTAATTGTAATTGCTAAAATTAATTTTTTAAAATATATAAATTTATTTGTTCACAAAATTAATATTTTATTAAAGTATTAAAACTATTTTTGTAGTTGAAGTGTGTTTAAAATTATTTATAATTGTTAAGATTAATTTTAAAAGATATATAAATTAGTTTATTCACAAAAATAATATTTTATTAAGGTATTCAAATTATTTTTGTAGTTGAAGTATGTTTAAGTTGTAAAGGTAGTTGATGAGTGTGTAAATACTCATCATTTTTGGTTAATTCTGAACTGCAAAACGGTTAAAAATGCTCAGAAATGCATCAAAATACTGAAAATATCTTAAAATTGCATTTTATATGTTTTAGATGCAAAATGTTTAAAATCAGATGAAAAACGAGCAAAATTTGCATAATTAGCAGTTTCAGTCCCCCGACGTTCAAAAATAGGCAAAACAAGTCCCCGGGAATTTCAAAAAAAATGGAAAACATTATTTATGACCCTTGGTTAATAAAGTTTGTCATTTTACGGTCCTTATAATATTTTTTTGGAAAATTGCAAGTTTAATCCCCGAAGTTTCAATTTTGGCAAATACGGTCCTTGTATTACTTGAGATTTACAGGTTTGGTCCTTGGTTTATTTGGGAGTGACAAGAATGACCCTTGATTATAATTTTCAGAATGTCAACAAATGGTCCTTGGAAATTCGGATTGTACAAGTTTAACCCCTAAACTACTAAATGAGTCCAAGTTAAATCCTAAACCCAAACTAACCACAACCCAACTCTTACCCAAGCCCAAACCCACTATACCCATTTACCCAGTCCAACCCGTTTAACCTAAACCTAACCGCCCCTTTCTTCTTCATTTTATTCCCGCCCAAACACAAAAAAACACCCAACTCCCTAGAACCTGACACAAGTTGATAAAACATTTCATATCCCACGCTCTCCTGACATATTCCATCTCCCATTCCCTGTGCTGCTACCCACCTTTCCCAGTCAAAAGAGAAAAGAAAAAGAAAACAAGAAACTGGATGAAAGAGAAGTGACATCGAGTCAGAAAGAGGCACGCGTGCTCCTTCTCCCAAGAAAAGAGAAGAGAGAGAGGAAGATCATCGTAGTTGTAGTTTATAAAGAGATGGTAGCTGTTGTACTGAAGTGTGTCTTTTTTAGTTAGTTTTCTTTTTTTTTTTGTTTTAAATTAGTTCTTTAGTTTTAGTCTAGAATTTCATGTTCTAGCTCATCTTTAGTGTTAACTTCATTTACATTCCTTGTAAGCTTTTAATTTCAGTGCAATTCAATATCAGATTTTAATTCCAATTTTTTTAGTTCGGGTCCAATTTCTCATGTATTTAGAGAGATTTAGATCTTTTATTACTGTCATTTT